>OY720214.1:22492398-22495073 GCA_963082605.1 Rhodophaea formosa | reverse complement strand
CTAACCTAACCTAACCTAACCTAACCTAACCTAACCTAACCTAACCTAACCTAACCTAACCTAACCTAACCTAACCTAACCTAACCTAACCTAAACTAACCTAACCTAACCTAACCTAACCTAACCTAACCTAACCTAACCTAACCTAACCTAACCTAACCTAACCTAACCTAACCTAACCTAACCTAACCTAACCTAACCTAACCTAACCTAACCTAACCTAACCTAACCTAACCTAACCTAACCTAACCTAACCTAACCTAACCTAACCTAACCTAACCTAACCTAACCTAACCTAACCTAACCTAACCTAACCTAACCTAACCTAACCTAACCTAACCTAACCTAACCTAACCTAACCTAACCTAACCTAACCTAACCTAACCTAACCTAACCTAACCTAACCTAACCTAACCTAACCTAACCTAACCTAACCTAACCTAACCTAACCTAACCTAACCTAACCTAACCTAACCTAACCTAACCTAACCTAACCTAACCTAACCTAACCTAACCTAACCTAACCTAACCTAACCTAACCTAACCTAACCTAACCTAACCTAACCTAACCTAACCTAACCTAACCTAACCTAACCTAACCTAACCTAACCTAACCTAACCTAACCTAACCTAACCTAACCTAACCTAACCTAACCTAACCTAACCTAACCTAACCTAACCTAACCTAACCTAACCTAACCTAACCTAACCTAACCTAACCTAACCTAACCTAACCTAACCTAACCTAACCTAACCTAACCTAACCTAACCTAACCTAACCTAACCTAACCTAACCTAACCTAACCTAACCTAACCTAACCTAACCTAACCTAACCTAACCTAACCTAACCTAACCTAACCTAACCTAACCTAACCTAACCTAACCTAACCTAACCTAACCTAACCTAACCTAACCTAACCTAACCTAACCTAACCTAACCTAACCTAACCTAACCTAACCTAACCTAACCTAACCTAACCTAACCTAACCTAACCTAACCTAACCTAACCTAACCTAACCTAACCTAACCTAACCTAACCTAACCTAACCTAACCTAACCTAACCTAACCTAACCTAACCTAACCTAACCTAACCTAACCTAACCTAACCTAACCTAACCTAACCTAACCTAACCTAACCTAACCTAACCTAACCTAACCTAACCTAACCTAACCTAACCTAACCTAACCTAACCTAACCTAACCTAACCTAACCTAACCTAACCTAACCTAACCTAACCTAACCTAACCTAACCTAACCTAACCTAACCTAACCTAACCTAACCTAACCTAACCTAACCTAACCTAACCTAACCTAACCTAACCTAACCTAACCTAACCTAACCTAACCTAACCTAACCTAACCTAACCTAACCTAACCTAACCTAACCTAACCTAACCTAACCTAACCTAACCTAACCTAACCTAACCTAACCTAACCTAACCTAACCTAACCTAACCTAACCTAACCTAACCTAACCTAACCTAACCTAACCTAACCTAACCTAACCTAACCTAACCTAACCTAACCTAACCTAACCTAACCTAACCTAACCTAACCTAACCTAACCTAACCTAACCTAACCTAACCTAACCTAACCTAACCTAACCTAACCTAACCTAACCTAACCTAACCTAACCTAACCTAACCTAACCTAACCTAACCTAACCTAACCTAACCTAACCTAACCTAACCTAACCTAACCTAACCTAACCTAACCTAACCTAACCTAACCTAACCTAACCTAACCTAACCTAACCTAACCTAACCTAACCTAACCTAACCTAACCTAACCTAACCTAACCTAACCTAACCTAACCTAACCTAACCTAACCTAACCTAACCTAACCTAACCTAACCTAACCTAACCTAACCTAACCTAACCTAACCTAACCTAACCTAACCTAACCTAACCTAACCTAACCTAACCTAACCTAACCTAACCTAACCTAACCTAACCTAACCTAACCTAACCTAACCTAACCTAACCTAACCTAACCTAACCTAACCTAACCTAACCTAACCTAACCTAACCTAACCTAACCTAACCTAACCTAACCTAACCTAACCTAACCTAACCTAACCTAACCTAACCTAACCTAACCTAACCTAACCTAACCTAACCTAACCTAACCTAACCTAACCTAACCTAACCTAACCTAACCTAACCTAACCTAACCTAACCTAACCTAACCTAACCTAACCTAACCTAACCTAACCTAACCTAACCTAACCTAACCTAACCTAACCTAACCTAACCTAACCTAACCTAACCTAACCTAACCTAACCTAACCTAACCTAACCTAACCTAACCTAACCTAACCTAACCTAACCTAACCTAACCTAACCTAACCTAACCTAACCTAACCTAACCTAACCTAACCTAACCTAACCTAACCTAACCTAACCTAACCTAACCTAACCTAACCTAACCTAACCTAACCTAACCTAACCTAACCTAACCTAACCTAACCTAACCTAACCTAACCTAACCTAACCTAACCTAACCTAACCTAACCTAACCTAACCTAACCTAACCTAACCTAACCTAACCTAACCTAACCTAACCTAACCTAACCTAACCTAACCTAACCTAACCTAACCTAACCTAACCTAACCTAACCTAACCTAACCTAACCTAACCTAACCTAACCTAACCTAACCTAACCTAAC